>PVHX01002138.1:0-42145 GCA_004024805.1 Geosciurus inauris | reverse complement strand
GAAAATATCCTTTGTGGTGTTTGAAAGATTGCTTTGAAATTTACTTAACCTGATACTTAGTATGACCAACTCACAATTTGTCTTTGATTGTCTTTAAATTTTGGAGATATACTTTTCAAATGTGGTCTGGGGATCCTTAGGATTCCGTAAAACCCTCTCAGAAAGATCTTGAGGTCGATATTTCCAGGAAAATTCTAGCCTGTTATTTGCTTTCTCCACTCCTGTGCTCTTGGGAATGACAATGGACTTCCCAAGCTCTGTAACAGGCAATGACATAGTCACTCTGATAAAGCATAGAATGTGGGTTTGTGTATTTTTATGTTTTAAAAACTTGAAAAACTTCTAAAAGAAAACTAAGAGAAAGTACTATGACCTTGGGTGAGGCAAAGATTTCTTAGGATACAAAAGCATGAATGATAAAATAAAAAATTGATAAATTGAACTTCATCAAAGTTTAAAACTTTTCTGAAAGACATTGTTAGAAAGAGAAGAAGAGGAAGAAGGAAGAAAAAGGAAAGAAAGAACAAATCACAGAGTAGAATAAAATATTTGCAAAACTCATATCTAATAAAGGGCTGGTGTCCAGAAGATATAAAGAACTAACAAGAGTCAGTCATAAGAAAACAAACAATTCAATGGGCAACAGATTTGAATAGTCTGATATATCACCAGGTAAGTGATGTACCATAGCAAATAAGTATACAAAAATATCATTTGTCATTAAGGAAATTCAAATTAAAACCACAATAAGATGATCTATCTTTAAATTGACAATATCAAGTGCTGATAAGAATGCTGAGTAAAGTTTTCATCTATTATTAGTGGAAATGCAGAATTAGTCAATCACTTTGAAATTGTTTCTTATTAAATTTCTTATAAAGTGAGCATATACTTACCATCTCACAGCATTTCTGCTCCGAGGTCTTTACCCACAGAAATGAAGACATGTCCATACAAAACCTTGTAAAAAATGTTCATAGTGGCTTTCTTTATAACAGCCAGAAAGCCCCAGATATGCACTGACCAGTATACACATAAAGAAATCATATTATAGCTATACCGTGGAATAATTCTTCCTCAGTGACAAATAGGACTCGACTATTGATACTTGTAACAACATAGATGAATATCAAAAGCATTATGTTAACTGGAAAAAAGCCAGACTCCATAGGCTAAATAATATATGATTCCATTTATATGACATTTGGAAAAGACAAAACTGTATGGCCACAGCCCAGGGGTAGGAGTGGAGAGGGGCAATTGAATGTAAAGGGATCTGGTGATATTCTGAGTCTTAATTGTGGTGACAATTACACAATCGTATAGCTTTTGTCAAAATTCAAAGAATTTCACACCTGCAGGGTGAATTTTACTATGTGTAGATCAATCAACCTGACCAAAAGAAAAATTTGGCTTCAATGTGTAGTATAATCTACATCCATAGATAAAATCCACACCAACGAAAGCTCTTTGGAGTCCTCAATAACATTTTAGAGGATACAAAGATCCTGAAACCAAAAGCTGAGAGCCATTATCACAGGTCATGGTGAATAATATAATTTGCATTTATTTTTTCTTTTTGTATTATATCTCATTGAAGCAGCATACTCTGGAATTTCTTAGCATGATCTGAGTGTTTTCAGTTTTTATTTGGTGGATTAGAGCCTGTACTGTTAAAAATAGTTTTTGGCTTATTCAGTCTTCTACCTTTACCTCTTAAAATTCTCTACATTTTACTATGTTCAATTTAACTTTTCTCCTCTCATTTGGAATGTATACTTTGTATCTTTTTGTATTAACCTTCAAGTTTTCTGAACATAGACACAGTTTTTTCTAACTATGAAGGTGAGAATTGAAATAAGGTCTTTTATCTTCCCCATACACTTTGTGAAACCAGAAAGTAATCATTTTTTCTACCCTTTCCTAACTAACTCTAATGTAGACATGGACTATACTCATGAATTATTATCACAATTCAAATTATTTTACATTATGTATTTTCTCTCTTTGGGTTCATGTATTATGTGTCAATATCTAGTAAGACAATTGTTATGGCTTAGATATAAAGTGTCCTCTGAAGACTCATATGTTGAGGACTTTGTCCCCTGTTCAGCCATGTTCAGAGATGGGGGTTTTAGGAAGTGATTGAATGAGGACTCTGGACTTCAACAGTGAATTAATGACTTGATGGCATTCCTAGGGAGTGGTACCAACTGTAAAAAGTGGGACCTAGTTGAATGAGGGGTTCTTGGGGAGGAGGTGTGCCTTTGGGGACTATATCTTGTCCCTGGCCCCCTTTCCCCCCTTCCTGGCTATCATAAGCCAAGTAGCTTTCCTCTGCTGTACCCTTTCTCCATGATGTTCTGACTCACCTAGGCCCAAAGCAATGACCTACTGGACCATGAACTGAGATCTCTGAAACCATGAGCCAAAATAAATCTTTCCTCTTCTAAGTTGTTCATGTCAGATATTTTAGTCACAGTGAGGAAAAGCTGACTAATACAACAGTCACAATAAAATATTTGTTAAGCCTGATATTTAGTTATTCATTTTATTCCATTATCAAATGAGAGTTGGAGGTTCTTATTTGCTTCATTTATGTCCATGTGACCAATGTCTTCCATTTGTCCTTTCATGTTCCTCCTCCTGCAATTCTCTGTCCTGAGAGGCTGGTCCAAATGATTTATGTTGCTGGGAAATTAGGTCCCATGGATCCAGCATATATGGCCAAGATCTTAGAAGAAAAAGAGTATTATTATACTAAAAAACAAAAAAGAAGAAAGAAAATAGTGAATGTTTTCCCTCTTTGAGTCGGTGTGCTCCTTAACAGAAAGTCACTGATATCTCAGGGTGGTTTGCTCTACATAATACCCTTATATTTTGGATATGATAATAACTCCATCTTATTTCTTCTGGGGCCTACAGGTAATGAATACTGCTACCAGCCCTGGGTTCTTGCCTCACCCTTTTATCTAATACCCCGCTCACTGTTTTGTAATTAGTCTCTGTATAAATAAACTCAAATTATCCAAGTTTTCACTTCCATCCATTTTATGTAGACACACTGATGTCATTATTCAAAAGATTGGCCAAAAGATAACTTGGTATAGGTTTCTTTATAAGTTTTGCGTAAAATATGCTGAACTTTTTCAATCCACAGACTCAAGTATTTTTTTTTAAAAATCTGGAAACTGCTTTTTGACTTGTCTTTGTTTAATGCATCTGTTCCAAATTTTTGTCATTTTCCTTAGATTCACATGTGACTTTGTGCTATATATGTGTTCTGTATTGTCATTAAACAGTCTCTCTCTTTACTGTCTTCATAGGCTGGGAGGAGTTGTTACATTTACCCTTGGCATTACTCATTTGGTTTTCTGTAACATAAGTTCTTCCCTTTACTGAAATATTTTTATTGTTATTATATTGGTATTTTAAAATTAACTCCACCTCCAAATGTTTATTTGGTAATGCCTTTAGGGATACCTTTGACTCTTATTTTATAAGAATTTTATCTTGTAAATTATGGAGACTGAGTGATTTTATTACATTTTCTTCTGTTCCCTGTAGTAATTCATTTTCTAGGTGCTATTCTTCTAATAAATCATCAAGATGATTTTTAATTCTCATGCTTTGCATTTTTTAAATGTTTTGTTCTTAATGAATCATCCATTCTACAAAATTCCACAGTTCCATTTACTACCCATTTTGGGGCAAGTAGATCCCCAGTCTCACATATCTACCTGAAGAGCAAGATTATATATGTAACTAATATTCCTGCATCTTCTGAGCCATTATGTAACATGGATGTGTGGACCTTTCACTCTCTAATTAGGCCTCTCTTAGGGCAATTAGAATCCATGAAATATCTTATTTGTAATTTGTCTACACTTCAGGGTTTTTCCTGATTTTCCTCTATTCACAGTTTCTGCCTGCTTGGCATAATGGGCCATGCCCCACCTCTTTTTACACCAGCTTAACTTGGTCTCTATTTTTACTTTGCTGTTTAGTTCTAAGCAGTATATAAAAAGAGAGCTGCTAATGATGAGAGGAAATGGGGGCTGATGCCTTAGCACAGTGCTAAGGAAATTCCTGTGTAGATGACAAATAGACCATGGCCCATTTTAACATTTGGAACAGACCCAGGAAAACTGAACTGCTGGCTTGACATTAATAGACCTGAAATAATTCTCTATTACTTGAGACCCCCAAATGAGCTCTATTAGAGAAAGCAAGTCATGTGCAGATCTTGTAAACAGTGGAAATTTCAATGGCCTCATAATTCATGGAGATTCATTGTGAATTATGGCAATAAATTGAACGTCTGCTTTTTAATATTGTGTTTTTGCCACATTTATTTATGTAGACTGAGAGCAAATGCGTTATGGATGAAGAAAAGTCTGAGAAGTATTTAAAACCAAATTTATATAGTCTTAAAATGTAAGAAAATGGGAAAAGTGAGGCTTAGTTTGGAAATTTAGAGAATTCTTTTCCTGTTGTTGCTTTTGATGGTATCAAAGTAAGATTTATAAGGACCACGTTTAAAAGTCTACCCATTTCTCTTTAGTTATCTTGACCATTATCAGCTATTATATTCATTGCTCAGATTCAGAAAAGAATCTGTATTTTTCAGAGTTTGAATTTATATGCTGAAAAGACTGTCTTTTAAATGCTGAAAAGACTGTCTTTTAAAAGAAGGAATGCAGAATTATGAACATAAAATTAGATGCACAATGATTACTTATTTAGAAGGAAAAAAAGATAAGAGAGCTTTTAAAAGTTTGACACATAAGAACATCACAAAATTCAGAAACATAGTATTTTTATTGACACAATTCTACATTTGTTTCTTTACTATACATTTTTAGCTGCATTTTTAAAAATCACTACTTCAAAGGACAAAATTTTATAATATAATTTTATTGAAAGACTAGAATAAGAATTCACTATATCCTTACAATTGATCAAATTTTGTTCCCTTTAATTAGTGGCGCTTTGGAACATTTCTTTCAGCATCACAAATCATTATTGATATTACCAGGCACATTTTTGTGTGTTGTTATCAAACTTGGGAAATGTTTTATCAAGGTTCTTCTCTTCCTTTTTTTAATTGCAGTGAAAAAACACATAAGAAGGTTCTTAATCATTTTAAGTGTATAGTTCAACAATGTTAAATATATTTCTATTGTTGTAAATTAGATCACCATAACTTTTCCATCTTGCAGATATGAAACTCTACTCTTTAAACAGCTCTCCTATTTCCCCCTTCTGCCACATGGGAGCTCCTCTTCTACATTGTTTTTATAAACTTGACTACTTTACATACCTCTGGTAAGTGGAATCATACAATAGTTGTGCTTTCGTGACTGGCTTTTTCTCTTAGCATAATGTTTTCAAGATTCACCCATGTTATTCAAACTATCCTTATTTACCAATGACATGATTCCATATTTAGAATCCCCAAAGAACTCCAGCAGAAAATTTCTAGAACTCATAAATGAATTCAGCAAAGTAGCAAGATGTAAAATTTAACACCCATAAATCAATTGCATTCTTATATCTAAGTGACAAATCAGCTGAAAGAGAATTAGGAAAACTATCCCATTCACAATAGCCTCAAAAGAAATAATGTATTTGGGTATCAATCTAACAAAAGAGGTGAAAGACCTCTATAGTGAAAACTACAGAACACTAAAGAAAGAAATTGAAAGAAGATTGTAGAAGATGGAAAGATCTCCTATGCTCTTGGATAAGCAGAATTAATATTGTCAAAATGGCCATATTATCAAAAACACTATACAGATTTAATGCAATTGCTATTAAGGATCTGATGATGTTCTTCATAGAAACAGAAAAAGCAGTCATGAAATTCATTTGGAAAAATAAGAGGCTCAGAATTGTCAAAGCAATCCTCAGCAGGAAAAGTAAAGCAGGAGGTATTACAATACCAGAACTTAAATTATACTACAGAGCTATACTAACAAAAACAGCATGGTATTGGCACCAAAACAGACACATAGACCAATGGTACAGAATAGAAGACACAGAGACATACCCATATAAATACAGTTATCTCATACTAGACAGAGGCACAATAAACATACATTGGAGAAAATATAGCTTCTTCAATAGTTGGTGCTGGGAAAACTGGAAATCCAGATGTAACAAAACAAAATTAAACTCCTCTCTCTCACCCTGCATAAAACTCAACTAAACATGGATCAAAGACCTAGGCATTAGACTAGAGATCTTACTCCTACCAGAAGAAAAAGTAGGCCCAAAACTTCATCACATCACTTAGGAACCAAATTCCTCAGTAAGACACCTAAAGCACAAGAACTAAAATAAACAATCAATAAATGGGATGGATCCAAACTAAAAAGCTCTCTACAGCAAAGGAAATTTAAAAAAACTGTGAAGAGAGAAAATTTTCTCCAGAGTGGGAGAAAATCTTTGCCACCTGCACCTCAATTAGTGCATTAATCTCCAGGATATATAAAGAATTCAAAAAACTTAACCCCCAAAAAAGCAAATAACCCCATCAATAGATAGGCAAAAGGACTGAAGAGACACTTCACAGAAATAAATATGAAACAACAAATATGAAAAAATGCCCAACATCATTAGTAATTAGAGAAGTGCAGATAAAACAAAACTATGCTGAGATTTCATCTCACTCCAGTCAGAATGGCAATTATCAAGATACAAGTAACAATCTATATTGGCAAGGATGTAGGGGGAAAAGGTACACTTATACATTGCTGGTGGGAGTGCAAATTGGTGCAACTACTATGGAAAGCAGTATGGAGTTTCCTTAGAAAACTTGGAATGGAACCACCATTTGCCCAGTTATCCCACTCCTCGGCATATACCCAAAGGACTTAAAATCAGCATACTATAGTGATGCTATGCATCAATGTTTATAGCAACTCAATTCACAATAGCTAAGCAATGGAACCAACATATGTATCCTTTAACAGATGAATGGATAAAGAAAATGGGGTGCATATACACAATAGAATATTACTTGGCCATAAAGAAGAATGAAATTATGGCATTTACCAGTAAATGGATGGAACTGGAGACTACCACAGTAAGTGAAATAAGCCAGTCCCCAAAATCAAAGGTCAAATGTTCTCTCTGATATGTGGAAGCTAACTCACAATAGGCAGGGAGGAGGGAGGAGTGCAGGTTCACTGGATTAGACAAGGGAGCAATCAGGGAGAGGAAGGCGGGATGGAAATGGGAAAGACAGTAGAAGAATCAGATGTAACTTTTCTATGTTCACATATGAATACATGACCACTGTAACTTCACATCATGTATAACCACAAAAATGGAAAGTTATACTCCATTTATGTATAATATGTCAAAACACATTCTACTGTCAAGTATAACTAAAAAGAACAAACAAAAAACTTAAAAAAACGATTCACCCATGTTGTAGCCCATGTCAAAATTTCCTTCCCTTTAAAGGCTAAATAATATTCCATTATGTGTATATACCACATTTTATCAATCACTGGTTTGTTGATGGATATTTGTGTTGCTTCTGCCTCTTGGCTAGCATGAATAATGCTGCCATGAATGTGGGTATGCAAATCTCTCTTCTAGAACCTGCTTTCTCTTTTATTTGGATATATACCCAGAAGTGAGATCGTTGGATCATTCAAGTTTCTTTTTAGATAAAATATAAAACACCAAAAAATTTTCCTCATCTGTTTTCTAACTGCATACATTTCAGACTTGGCTCCTCTGCCAGTCTGAATTCCAGGTGCCCACCAGTAAAGGGCACATGTGTCTTCTGATGCACCTGTACCTCTGTGTCATAGGGCTGAGTGGGTCAACACAGACGATGATCTTTATCTCTGAATGGCATGTCTATGCCAGGACAGTTATCAATGATATAAACATTTGTGGAAATAACAATGAATTATATAAATATATTTCACTAATTCTGAACTGGGTGTATTCACAATTCAACTTCTCTGCAGCAGTCAGATCATAGGTACAGAATTCTGCAGCTTTAGCACACTGTTTATGTCTATAAGCTAGGGAGCTCTCTAAATGAGACTGCAAAACAGCTCAGGCTTTTCTGAAACCAGTTTCTCCATTTTTCCTCCTCCCTTTTGGAATTCCATCTATATATTGTCTTTTCTTTACAATACAACATTTTCCATCTATCTGATAACTCCCATGTAGCTGTTCAACTGAGGAACGGGATTGACTTCTAACTAAAAGGTAAATTCTTAGGCAGGGACCATTCATAAATTACATCTCTAAACAATGTACAGACTGCCAGAAATGTCATTTACAGAGTTTGAGCACTCAATAAATTTAAAAATATAGTTTTTTAAAAAAGATCAGTTTAAGAGTTCTTCCCTGTTGTGCACTGAATTGAACTGTATTCCTAAGAAATTCATATGTTGTAGACAAAACCATCAGTCCCTGAGAATGTGACATCAAATGGTATCAGAGCCTGGGTCAGAAATGACCAAGGGTCACAAGACCGGAAGGTGTGTTATCTAGAGAAGCCTGAATCCAGGCTGTTCAGTGTAGATTGCACTTTACTAAAAGACCACAGCTCAGTTGTGTCTCTATTTACATTTGGCCTTCATGACTAATTTTGACCCACTAGAATTTTTCTACTCTAAAATACACGTTGAGTATTTGGAAGTCAATTTCACTTTGTCTCCAGCAATCCCAGGATATAGAATGATCCTCGGGTACTTCCATTTTGTTTATCAGTGTGCTGCTCCCTATGCTATTGTCCCACTCATGATGAACTTCACAAAATATACTGTATTTCCTTTTAGTTTAGTGCACATTATTTGTGATGTGCATTTATAGTTTCACATGTATAGAGTGCAAAGTAATTTAACAGAAATGCAGGTCAGCTGCTGCCTGCAGCATGGTGCTCAGTGGCGTTAGCAGGAAGTGGGTCATGGAGTTACGCAATGGACTTTGAACAAGAGTTGATTTTTCCTTCTAAAGGACATTGAAAATGTCCTTCTACTGTCAGAAATTTGCCAAGTATTGACCTAACAAGGGTAATGCAGCCACTAAATAGAAACTGAACATAGAAAAGTCAAATATGAGAGAGAAAGCAAAAATGCTGTTTACATCAAATATAAGACAGGATGCTAGCATTTGAAAGCACACTGGAAAAGACATATGAGGTCAGGGTGAGGCATCAGAGGCTAAGGAACCGCAAAGGTTCTAGAGATCTACCAAAAGCCTGGACAGACTCTTTCTCATTGGCCTCAGGGTTGGTTGCCTCAGAGGAAACCAACCCTGCCACACCTTGGTCTTAGACTTCTCACCTCTAGAGACAATAAATGTTGATTTTAGCTCTCTAGTTTGTGGTACTTCATATGAAAACCCTAGCAAACTAATTTGGTACCGAAAGAAAGAAGTAGATCAAGGCCAAAATCAATGTGATTCTCTGCCTTCCTGTAAAATTCTGGCTTTGACTATGAGAAAATTGCAGATATTTGCAGGTGTCTCATAGCAGAGTATGGGACTGCTCTGAAGGAATGTGGTCCATGGAAGCCTAGGAGACGCTGAAGCAGGTTACACGGTCAGAGCTTAGCCAGTGTTTTCTGTGATTGCGGATAGGAAGACGCTGGTATAACTGAGCCTTGTGTCTTCCAGGTATGCAGTTCAAACAGCAAGGAAGCAGACAGCTGGCCTCTGTGGGGATCCCCGTGGAAACTGTGGTCATGTCAACTCAGGGGGAGATCTGGGTGTGAACTCTGTGATCCCCTTTTCCAAGGCTGAACCCTCCAGGATCAAGTCCACATTGACCTCAGCACACAGTCCTGGTCCATGCCATCGCACTTCTGAAATCATTCCTTTCCTTAGTCTTCACTTTAAAATTTTCCAGGATCTCAAAGAATAGACATAGAACAGGACAGTGACTGCTTTGAGCAGTAAAAAAAAAAAAAAAGAAGAAGAAACAAACAACGCCATGTGTCGTGAAACCATAAAACCAGAATAAATCTCAGCAGAGCCTAAGATCCAATCCTCCGTCACTAAGCCTTTTCTGAAAGATAAGAAGCTACCTTAGAAAAGAAAAGGGAGAATTCTCTACTTTCCCTGGTGTCTGCTAGTTGGAATTCCAAAGGAAAGGGAGACAGAAAAAATGCATTGATAATATTAAAAACTCACCTCATATTTATTCCACATTACAAAGTGACTTTTATATCTGTTATTGCATTTCATCCTTCTCAAACCTTATAAAAATCAGGAAATATTTATTCTTTTTTTTTTCTAAAAATGAAACTCGGGAGAACTGGCTCACTTCATGCATCTAGTAATTACCTGATGAAATCTCCTATTCGGAACTTCTAGCTACAAATCCTATTTCATTTGCACCAGGACATGCTGGAGAAAAGCAGCAGCAGAGGAGGAGAAAGGAATAAAAGCAGAAGCAAAGGAAAAATGGGGTGGGGTTAGGCTCATGTGTTCACTGCTTTTTCCACAGGGTGGCGCTATTGAGAGGTGGTGGCACCTTTTAGAGGTGGGGTCTCATGGGAGGATTTGGATCATTGGGGTTGGATCCTTGAAGGGGATTGTGGGACACTGATCTGCTGCTTTCTCCTCTTTGCTTTCCAGCTGCCACAAAATGAGCAGCTTTGCTCCACTTCAAGCTCCCTGCCATGATGTACCAACTCATCACAGGCAAAACAGCAATAGAACCATGTAACCATGGGCTGAAACCTCTGAAACTGAGCAAAAATAAACCTTCCCTCTTACTAAGTTGATTTTTCTCAGGTATTTGTCAGAGTGATAGACCACTGACTAACACACCTTCTCTCCCTCCACCTCCACTGTCTATGTGAATCTATGAAGGAAAATTTGATACTTGTTACAACTAACTAAGCTATGGGGTACATTTCAGGTCTCAATTACTGGGAACGATCCACAAAATAAAATATGGTTGTTGAGGTTGTATAGTTAATATTGACCTTTCAACTTTAAAATATGGATGCAAACTAATTTTCTAAAGTGTTCTTGAGTAAGATCCATTATAACAAATAATTAAACTTCCACTTATGTATTCCACTGATGCTTTGGTCCTCACATGGATTTTCAGTATTAATAATGAAGCAAGATGGATCAAGTGAATGTAATCCAGGCAGACAAAGAGAATGATGTGTGAATTCATAGATTTCTAGCTTTCTATCACTGATTTATTCATTCGCTCACCTAGATATTCAAAAACATTGATAGACTGTCCAGGTGTACCAGGACACAAAAATGAATAGGACATGATTGCCTCAGCACCTCACAATCTGGGAGGAGAGAAAGGTGTGGAAGGACAGGATCACAATGCAGAGAGGGATGGGTTGTTGAGCACAGGACAAGGGTCTACAAGCACATAGCTATGGGCAATGCCCATGCAGATTGCCGGGGAAAGGACAGGCTCCCAGAACATGACTCCTGGTGTTAGACTCAGTGGCTTAAAGGAATAATAGTAGTAGTAATAATTCCATAATATCTTCTTGCTGCTTACATCATAGCAAGTGCTATTTTAGCACTTTATATCTATCAATTCTTTGGCTTCTTACAGCAACTCTGAGGCAGGTGCTATTATTATTCCCCTCTTATAGATGAAGCAACCAAAATTCAAGGTCATCGAATTGTGAAGTGGCAGAACTGAAAATTTGAACTCAGTACATGCACACGACAGGCACTGATCAAATCCAGACTCCCTTTATCAATCCCTCACACCCCTCTCACCTCCAGTAATCAGACTCAGGGCTGTGAAAAACCAAAGGAAGTAAGGTTACATAGAAAGATAGGATGCGATAAGGTTGTAGATGTTGGCAACAGCAAATCATAAAGGCCTTGTTTGACATATGAACACTTGTGAATTTCTCCTGATGCCTTTAATTGCACAAGGCAATGGCTCACACATATATATCTCACGTCTATCCTTTTGCTTACATTTCTCTTGCAGAAATACACATCCATCTCCCTTCTCTTCTTCAAGTCTTTCCCATCCTTTTAAACCCTCCTCCTCTATGTCACCTCCAGAGCATAAACTCCACCATCCAACTCTTCCAGCAAAAATAGCCTGCATCACATAATCCAGTAATCCTGCCTGATACTGTACACTAAATTTTCACTTGGATTTATCCTATCACCCCATAAGTCACACACTCTTTAAAGCTGGCAATTGGGTCCTATTAATCTTCTATATTTAGTTCTATCTAGTTCAGTTAGTGAGCACTTAGAAGTTAATGAGTAAAAACTAATAAATTGATTAACTGCAGGAAGAGTAAAATAGGTTGCTATTAGCATTTCTCAAAGCAAAAATTTCCCATCATTTCTATCTGGTTTTTATGAGTGCCTGTTACATAATCAAGAGATTTAAATTTCAACAATAGATAATTATAACTTGTTTGGCAAAGGCCCAAACTGCTGCCCAGTTTAAAGGAGGAAGAAAGATAAAATAATAAAAATAAATCACAACACACATATTAGCTCTCACTGATTTTCTAATTCTATTTCATCATAACAAGTATTATTTTTGAAACAATCATTATATTTTAAGATCAGAAGTTCTCTTGAATGTTTATGTTGTTTTCTTACACTGTCCAATTCACCGATCTCTAGCCCTATTATTCAGACAGAATTTAATTTTAAATCAGCCTTGACATTTGAGAGAGTATTTTTAAAGACCTTGCAAGTAGGAAATTCCATATCCTTCCATAGTGATCTACAATTCTTCCCTATGTTTAATCTAAATCCCACACACGGCAGTTGGCGCCCATTTCCTCTTGTTTTGATCCTGGCTGTGTAAATGGAGAATACTTGATTATCATCAATTATGACTAAACAATTCTTTTTTTAAAAAAAGTACTATTAAGTTATTTTAACCTATCCTTATAGGCCTTATTTCTTAAGTATTTTTATCTTCGCTCTCAAATTCTAAGTTATCTAAATATCTTTGTATGGAGTCCAAGGTTTAAAAATGGAGCCCAGGGAATGTCTGACTAGTGACAGGCATAAGTTAAATATGACCACAAGGCTCCTGATTTCTGTGCTTCAGTTCCTGCTGCACAGGATGCTGCTTTGTACCCCTTCAGGGCCACCTTCCTAATCCATTGGGTGATAATCCCCCTAAAACACCCACTAACCAGATAAGGAAGAGAGCATGAACTCCCCATTAGTAATTATTGCTCCACCCCTGGAACTTGATTCTTCTAACTGAACTTCTCTATGACTCTCCTACCATTTTTTCAAATTGATGAGGAACCTACACTAACAATGGCGATCCTATCCTCTAAGATCAACACCATTGTTACAGCAAACTTAATGAGTATACTTCTAAATTCTTTATCTAAATTAAGGGCCACTTTGGATCATTCCTCCCCCAAGTTGGCATGTATTTTAATAACCATTCTTTGAGTTTGTTCTTCTGTCCAGGAATCCTCCACAGAATGGCCATGATCCATTTTCCTAGTAGACTGATGAATGTTTCCTGTAGAATATAATTTCAAACATTTGTAAGCCAAAACAGTGTACCAACTCTTCCAAATCTTTGTTTTATGGTCATAATGAATGAGTCGGACATGATTTTCCTTCATGAGTTCTAAGTAAGATGTCCAAGTTTAAACCAAAATAAAACTAAATCAGGTCACTCCCTTTTCACTTTACAATGTAGATTCATCAACTACTATTGTTTTTCTTCCACTAAGCATAATATCATTACCAATGGCCAGAAATGCTTCTCTGCCTTGCATCTTTGTTTGGCTTTTTTTCCGCCCTCAAATTGCTTCTCATCCCTGATCTTGTTTTTGCTGTTGCTGTTGTTAATCCTAAAAGCTTCACTAATTCTATATATTTCTTAAAAATCTCTTTGATTTTTAATAACATCAAAACAACCTGTTGATTTCATCAAACAAGGCAATCCGGTGAGGAAAAAAATTAAACTGTGTGTAGTAAAATTTATTTGTCTCTATTATCAAAATTCCTTGAGACAGTAAGCTTAAATTTATTCCTGAAGGCATTCTAAGGGACTTCAATTTTAAATGCAATTCTGTGTTCAGAAACTCCAAATTTTCCAACTTTGTTGTTGCCGTTGTTATTTTTTAAAAGGATGTTTCGTTCCTTTGATCTGCCTTGCTTCCTAAATGTTTTTTAGTCTAGAAAAAAAATTCTTACCTAGTTCCCTGAGATCATTGAAACTGATCTGAAAGCATATTAACTACATTAACTTCACTTAATTGATAGAAAAAAAAGCTGTGAAGTAGTTCCAATCACCAAACACGTTAATAGTGGAATTAAGAGCCAAAGAGCAAGGAATCCTCAGTTTCAGATGCAATTGGAACTGCTGCCTTAAAATATTGGAGGGTAGGGGCTGGGATTGTAGCTCAGCGGTAGAGCACTTGCCTCGCGTGCATGAGGCACTGGGTTCGATCCTCAGCATCACATATAAATAAATAAATAAAGATATTTTAAAAAATATATTGGAGGGTATTTCTCCAACATTATCATTGATCCTCTTTTCCTTTCTAACAATCCCCACCCCATTAATCTTACTCGTTTCTTTTGTGATCCTTTCTGTACATTTCTTCCATTGCACCTTCTATAACCATGTTCTCCATTTCTTTGGGGTGTTTTTACCTAAATATCATCAACATCCCTTCAATTTTGCTCCTGCTCCTGGTACGCCCACTTCTCTCTATATCCACTCTCTTTATTTACCTAGGATGCAAACTTTGTAAACAGAGATATTTTTTCTTCCTTCACTAAATGATTTTCAAGTTTGCATTTACTTCCATGACTCCTCTTGAAGTTTTTGTTTCTTGCACTTAAACCACTCACAGAATAATGTAACAAACACATTACTTTGTCACCAACTACCCTCCAACTCATCTTACTTCTATCTATTACTAGACTGGCATTTTCAATAGAAAGTATGTAGAGAAGAGAATTTGAATACGGGAAAGGCCACTTTCTTTCTTTCTTTTCTTTTGTTTTTGCTACCTGGAATTGAACTCAGGGGTACTCAACCACTGAGCCACATGCCCCCAGTCCTATTTTGTGTTTTACATAGAGACAGGGTCTCACTGAATTGCTTAGCACCTCGCCTTTGCTGAGGCTGGCTTTGAACTTGCCATTCTCCAGTCTCAGCCTCCCAAAGTGCTGGGATTACAGGTGTGCACCATCGCACCTGGCTGGGAAAGGTCACTTTCTTAAAGGTAAGGAAGAGAGATATTGAAATAAATGACAAGGTATAGTTAAGTGTCTTTCAATTCAAAGAACTATATATTCAACTGCCTCTGTATATAAATATCTGTTAGTTCAAGAGTGTGTGTGTGTGTGTGTGTGTGTGTATAAATATGGAACTGAAATATCCCCTGAGGGCTCATGCATTAAAGGCTTTCTCTGCTCCCTAATGGTGGTATTATTGGCAGTTGGTGGAAACTTTACATGGAGCCTAGTTGGAGAAAGTAGGTCACTGGAGGCATGTTCTTGAAGGACACATCTTATTCCTGGTCCCTTCCCCTCTCTCTCTGCTTCCTGCTACCATGAGTTGAGCTGCTTACTTCACCATGCACTCCCTCACATGATGTTCTGCCTCATCCAAAGCCCAAAGTAATGGGGCCAACTGACTATGGACTGAATCCTCTGAAACTGAGCTAAAGTAAATGTTCTCCCTTTAAGATGGTTTTCTCAGGTATTTTGTCATAGTAACAGAAAGTTGGCTAACACCATATGTTACTTACTAATATAAAGTATATTCCTTACTAATAGAAAATGTACCATTTAAAGTTCTGACTTCAATTCCCCATAATTCTGCTTTGATGCTCCAATATAAGGCATTTTATTAGTTCTCAAGGATGTCCTGTACTTCTGTACCTCCATGGCACACTATTTATCTTTTTTTGAATACTAACCCAGCTCCAGTTTCTATCTATCAAAGTTAAACTTTTATATAAAGTTTTCTCAAACATGTTCAGGTATGAGGGACTTATGTCCAACCCACAGTCTCATCCAAATGTCTCCAAACTGTATACACGTACCCAAGGGCAAGAGCAAATGGTCTGTTGAAGTGTGAGAAGTAAGAATTTGAAAGTCTAATTATAGTTATTCTGAAAAATAAGAAATAAATTAAGGATTGCTGATACTCAATATACTAATTGTCCCTGAGGCTATCCATCACTTGATCTATGCATCAGATAAGGATGCTACATACCACAGCTGTCTAAAGTCTGGAGTGCCACAGTTGGAAGGTGTTTGTAATCTATCCATCATTCATTTTCAGCATATTGTGACATTTTGCAGGTTATATAGATATTTGGATAGTCTTATCTAGGTTTTTGTTGTTGTTGTGGGTTTTTTAATTTGTTTGTTTTGTTTTTGGTATTGAGGACTGAAACTATGGGTGCTCAACCACTGAGCCACATCCCCAGTCCTTTATTTTTAACTTACTGTTTTGAGTAAAGGTCTCACTAAGTTGCTTAGGGCCTTGCTAAGTTGCTGAGGCGGGTCTCAAATTTGCAATCCTCCTGCCTCAGCCTCCCAAGTTCTTGGGATTACAGGTGTGGGCTACTGTCCCTGAAAAGTTTTGTCTAGTTTTTTAATCAAATTTCACAACATAGTAGTTTTCTTACAAAGAGACTTTAAACTGAAAATTCTAGTAATAGGTAAGCACTGGCAGACAAGAATAAATGACAGGTAGAACATTGTACCTCTTCCTAATGTGAACTGTAAATCAGCTACCTTAGATGCAAAAACTATGACCAGTAAACCAGAACTTGCCTGTAAATCACATTACTGTTAATGAAAAAGTTAGTAATAGCATGTTTTAAAAGGCAAGAGAGATATCATATTGTTCAGTATAAATAGAACTATTTATGGTGGCACACGCCTGTAATCCCAGCACTTTGGGAGGCTGAGACAGGAGAATTGCGAGTTCAAAGCCAGCCTCAGCCAGGGAGAGGCACTAAGCAACTCAGTGAGACCCTGTCTCTACAAAAAACACAAAATAGGGCTGGGGATGTGGTTCAGTACTCCTGAGTTCAATCCCTGATACCAAGAAAAAAAAAACTATCTAAAAAATATTGCCTATTTCATCCTTAGATTATCTCTTATATTTCTCTTTTTATATATGACTATAGTGTAGTGATGATATTAGTAGAGTACACATACATAATTTACATAAAAATATATATTATAAACAAGTATGCCAAAAATTTTACCAATGGGATGCACAAATAAAGTTCTATATCCCTTTTCTCCCTGGATATAAAACTGTTTAGACCTCACTTGTGGAACTCATTCCTTTCTTTCATTACAGTCACTTATGTCGAGTCACAATTTGCCTCTCCATCTTTTCTACACAACAATCTCCTGGAGGAGAAGGTTATGTCTTACTCACACATAATGGTCCACTGTGCCTAACATGTTCATTGGGTGCATTAGTGACTATTCCATGAATGTTTGGTTAGGCGGATGAACGGAGGCCTAGAAGGAGTGAGAGGATGAACGTGGTGTGGTTTACAGTGCTATTTAACCTTTTTCCTAGTTGGATTATGAGAAAGAACACTTCAGATGCCACTCCTAAAGCAGGAGAGGTTAAAGAGCAGCCTGGGTGTGCCTAGCAAAAACAACTTACAATTTCAGATTTCCCTGAGAAGAGTGTTATGTTTCAGGAAGTTGAAAAAATATAGAGTCCCAATTAGTAGTGGTAGTAGTTTCTCTCTTTGAGGACAACCAGGGATCCTGATGTAGTCTCCTTTGCCCACAAGAATATCTGGTGTCTCTCATCAATGACAGAAGTTTTCTCCTGCCCTATATTGCCTGAATTTACACTATCACCCAGGGCCTGGTTTGTTACCGAAAATGAACTGACATAAGGAAATGGCATTTCTTATTTTCCATTTAGACGAGTATCCCAGCCCTGTTCACAGCCTGAACATTCATGGCCATAGCCACCTTAAAATGAAACCACACAGGACGACCACGGAGGATAAAATATTTTAATCACAACATCCTTCACGAGGCTAGCACTGTAATTACCAAGAGTTTAGTGTATCCTGTTCTTCAGGAGACACTGTGGAGCAATAGTAGATGATAACACCCCATGACATCCATAAAGCTGAAAGGAAGAATAGAACTGACTCTAAAGGGAGGAGGTTGCTAGGGAGAAAGTGTCTCAATCTGATAAGAAAATTGCAGCACATACTGCATTCAAAGATAGGGATGAGGTAATGGAATGAAGTCCAACAACAGCATCCAAAGAAAAAGAGAAAGCGAATGCACACTCCCAGTGTGTACAGAGCTATTTTGGGGTATAGATGCTTTACTGTATTTCAGAACACTGTAGAGTTTCAAACACCCTAGTCACTTTGTTTCTGACAAGTCTTAGCTAAACACAGAGCTCATGAAGTCCAGACACCACAATGACCAGAGCCAGGCTCAGCTTCCAATTGCTCTGCTAAGAGAAGACTGGAAGATCAAAGGGGTCAAGTCAGCCAGCAAAGAGGCCTTGCCCTCCCGCCCACTTCTCCGCCTCTTAGCACTGTATGGCTTGCAGAGAAAAATAGAAGCTCCGAAATCCAAAGTCTCAGGGAGGGAGTCCTTGGAAGAGAAATAATTCCCAATTGTACACACCAAATCCAGCTGCAGTGAAATCATGACAATTTCACTTTGGTGTTAAAAATTTGGCTGCACTGTTAGGGAGTAGGGAGGGAGTTTGGGGTATTTCAGGAACTCATAGAATAAGGGTGCTAGTTTGGGTGAGGATGCAAGTTTGCTTCTACTTCTAGCCCAGCGAGAAGCCTAACTACCTTATTCCAGGTAGTTCAGAGAGGCCTTTAAAACTATTTAGGGATAGAGCCCTTTTATAGGAGGCATTCAAGCCAGAGAAAGTCACACAGTGGGGTAGTCAAAGACCCCTACTAGTTATGAAACAAACATGTTAAAATGAAGTCAAAAACAGATTTGACGGACAAACACTTTGGCAAAATGTTTTGCAATTTCTTTGTGAAATTATACATACACCTACCCATGACACAGCAATTTCATACGAGGGCTTCCAAGAGAAATGAAAACAGATCCATATAAAGACTTGTACAAGAATGTTCATAGCATCTTTATTTATAATTTCAAAATCTAGAAACAACTCAGATGTCCATCATCAGAACAATAGATTAATAAATTGCAGAATATATGCTTATAATGAGATATTCCTTAGCAAAAAAAGAACTATTTCTGACACACAGCATATATGAATTTTTCAGACATTTTACTGAACAAAGGAAGCCCAACACAAATAGATATTATTGTATTATTTGGCTATTATTGTATTATTTCATTATATGAAGCTCTAGAACAGGTAAAATTAACCTATGGTGAAAAATTTAGCACTGGGTTTGCTTGAGAGATGAAGGGAGAAATTGATTGGAAAGGGGAATTTTCGGAGATGATAGAAATATTCAGCATCTTTCTAGGGGTATAGATTACATTAGGTATGCATTTATCAAAGCTCATGGAATTGCATACTTAATATTTCTTTATCTTACTGCATGAAAATTTTATCTTCCAAAACAGTAAACAATGAATAATGGATTCTCCACTAAAAGGAATCAGGGATCAATGGGAAAAGCCTAATTCCAGAACTGGAGTAGGAAAAATACAAAATGATATTGATATCATTTTACCAGAAATTAATAAAGTAGGAGAAAGAAAATTTATAAGAATTTTAGAGAGAAACTAGTGTGATGTTTAGAATCCCCAGTTCTACACCCAAAGAGAATCTGCACTTGATCATCAAAACTTTTCCACAGGCATTGACTAAATGCTCATGCAAAAGTTTATAAGCAGTGCAAGACAGTGGAAACACAACACCTAAAACACAGGCACTCCTTGAATGTTGAAAGGAAGGCAGGTGAACCCAGAGATACCCTCCAAGATGCTGTAGGCTTTTACATTATGCACTTCATAGAGACTGTCCATAACTGGAGGAAGCCCAGGAGAGTGCAAAGATATTCCTTGGAGCAGCAACTGTCCTGTAATGAAAGTGTTTCAGCTCCTCTGACCTGCTCCAGCTGCAACATGCCATTCTAAACCCCTTACAGTGGCTCTAAGCATTCCCTGAACACACAGCCCAACCTTCCAACAGTGTGGGTAAAGCAACGGAGCGGAAAGAGAGCTCTTGAACCACAAAAAGTCAAGAGGCAGAACTGAAGAGCAATGGGAAATCCTGAGAAACATAAAAACCTGGAATCTATTTTATAAAGGAGAAAGAAATTCCCCTTGGTTCAGGAAGCTGAAGATTGTTTATTCAAAGAAGTCTTGCCCCACTGAAGGTAAAGTAATGACTCATTCTTGAATCATTAACCTAATGGCGAACTAAATCTAATTAAAACAACAGTAAATTTCAACACAGCTCAACTGCAGTTTAAATGAGCTGCTGACAGAAAAAACGAAAAGAAAGAAAGATAAAAAGATTTCAACTTTCCTGAGCACAATATATCATTTACTTTGATGTCTGCTGTGTTTGTTTGTTTGCTTGTTTGGACACAACAATGTCCTGCATGCTATCAAAGATTACAAAACACATAAAGAAAAATATCTTTTTAATAAAGTATATAGAAATAGATTTAGAGATGACCTAGAGGTTAAAATTCTAAAGACAGATACTTTAAAATAACTGGATGATAAAGGATCTAAAGGGAAAGGCATGTTGCATACATGACCACATGGGCAATTTTGCCCCCAAAACTGAAACTGAAGACAAGGCCAAATGAAATTGCTAGAAATAAAATAGATGACATCTAACAATTATTCCATCAACTTATTAACAGACTGGAAACATCAGGGAAAAGAATCAGTAAACTTGACAACAGATCAATAAAAATCATCCAATTTTAGCACAAAAACATGAAAAAGTAGACTTAGCACTGTCCAAGAGTCTAAAGTAGATGTAATTAGGCTTTTATAATATGAATTTAAGTTTTATTAGTTATAAAAGGAAAAATTATAACTTTATAATAAATAAACCTAGTAGAAATAACATTAACTAAGTAATCAGACAGCATCATCAACATTGGATAAACCAATATGTGCAACCTAATATGATACACAGAGAAGGGTAAAACTTCAATGGTAAAACTAACTGTCCCAAAGTGCTTAGTCTGAATCTTATGATAATGAGCAGACAAGATGAAATTGAAGAGTATTCTAAAGATCATTGAACTATACTTTTCAAAGTTTTAAGATCAACAAAGGCAAAGGAGGACTCACAAATTACTCCATATTTAAAGAAACTCAAGAGACATGAAAACTAATGCAATTAGTGATTCTGAATTGGATCCTGAATAAGGAAAGATATCTATAAAAGTCATTATTGGCAAAACCAATTAATATTAAATGTGGACTGTATATACTTAATATGCAGTCCACAGTCTACATTTAATATTAGTTAATTTTTAATACATATCAATTATCTATATCTAAATGCTAAAATTTCTTGTTTGATAAATGAACTATGGTTATATAGGAGAATATCTGTGTTCTTAGGAAATATGCAGTAAACTATTTAAGGATGGATGGTTACATGTCTCAAACTTACACTCAATTTGTTCTCTATCTATAAATATTATATATATATAAACGTACATATACCTGCATATATATGCATGTTGCATATTCACATACATATATAAATGAACACAGAATAACTAAGCAAATGAGACAAAATGTAAATATTTGGTCTGGAAAAGTATTATTAAAATTCCTTATGCAATTCATGTAGTTTTTTCGTAAGTTTAAAATTACATCAAAATACAAAGTTATCCCCAAAGAGCATCCTTAAAAGGAAACAATGCTCCAGAAAACACATGTTGCTTGATAAATGGTTGCAAAGCAAGCAGAGAAGTTCTGTGGTCAAGCAAGCAACCTAGAATTTCATTGGTGGTCAAAGACATGTGTCAACTTTTTAGATTCTGAAATGATGTTGGCCTAGAGTTTGGGGACTTAAAGACAGGAGGGAACCTGGGCACTCCTGGTTCACCCTGTTCCTTTTACAGATAAGAAAATTGAAGAGAGGTGTAGAATCCAAGCTTCCTTGAGGAAGGTCACACTCTCTCAATCTCAGTCTTGGTTTCTCATGTGTCTATCATGTTACCTTCTCAAAAACTCAAGACTTTCCTAGCAGCCTCCTCTTTCTCCTCCTAGAGTCCCCTTCTCATTCTTTCTCCTCTCTAAACTATTCCAGAGTTCCAACTCCATAGTCCTGGCAATCATCACAGTTTGCCAGACCTGAGGTGTGTCTGCTCACTGTCATTCCTTCTCTCATAAAGGAAGATCTTGAGGGCTAAAGAAAATGACTCTGGCCCTTGGGGGCAGCATAACTCTTCCTCTTCACCCTCAGCTCACCTCTTCCAAGTGGAAATTCATTTTAATGACTGCCCTTCCTGTTTTTATTGACTGGCTGTTGAGATTTATTAAACACTAAGTGTATACTTATCACTTCCCTATCACATTGATAATACAACTTATTACTTCCAATTTAGTCGTTTCCTAATTAAGAACTCTTGAACTAAATAAGGATGGGGTTTGTATACGGGGAGGGGATAGAGGGTGGAAAAGGGTGGAAAATGTTGATACTTCTTTTCCCACTAATACAGACACTTTGTAGTATGTAGACATGTGACGTCTCTGGTGGACACAGCATACTAATAAGGAGAAATTTTGGATTGCAATCCCATGTTAATCTATAGCTAGCCTGATTATTCTCCATGACCACAAGGTAAGCCCTAAACCTCATACTGAGATTCAATATAAACTCCTCCTTCTCTGAAAAAATATTTTGTAGCAAATGACCCTACCAGAACTTTCATAAGCTCTTCTTCCCACATGAAGGCTGGTTTGGCCACCAGTGTAAAAACTATTTCAACTATTTGTCCCAACCACAGCAGGCTTTGTGAGTGCATTGCATACAGTGGCTTTTAATATATTTTCCTAAAGACTGGTTCACCATTAGCAATATCTTTGTAGTTACCTGATACAGTGTGGCTAAGAATAAGGGATAGTAATGGTTCTCTGTTAAAAATCATTGCACCCCCCCATACCCTTCTGCACTCTGCCACTCCCATATCACCAATAAGCACATCTTTTGCTTCTTTTTCATGTTTCTTCTATCTTCCTCTACCATTTAGTTCCCACTGAGCGCTTTTTGGTAAAGTCACATTATCACTTCAACTTGAGAGGAAAAGTTTTGCCTGGCCAGAATTAAATGAGCTGATAGTCAAAGAAAAAGCAAGAAACATTGAAGAAGAAGTAAATGGGATATAGAGACAACAAGTCAGACATTTCCAACCACCAGAGGCACAGAAATGGAGTTGACCATTGGAGTGGTGAGGGTCTTCCTGAACTCCTCTACCTCTTTATATTGTATGTGGCTATGTATTTTACATAGTTGCTCTCAATCACATTTGTTAACTGACTGATCGCCTGAATGGGAACTCTGAGAGGAACACTACTATTTTGTATTCCTTTCAGTACATTCTCTTCCCCACTCCCCAACTCATGGTGCCATCTAAAGATCAAGGACTTTGTTATCAGACAAACTTGACTTCAAATCCTGCTCTACTCTTACTACATTTGGAACTTGGGGAAAATGTTTTATTTTTTTTTTATTTTATTTTTTTTTGGGGGGGAAAATGTTTTAATCTCTGTTAGGTCCAGCCTCTTTTGTCAAGGTTAGGGGAGATAGTATGGAATTCAGTTGCATATAATTGACAAATGTAAGTTAAGTAAAATACTTTTCTCTCTTGTACTTCGTTTTTTAATAAATCACAATATAATATTTGTACACATTCACTTATGAAGTGCATATGAGCATGTCTTAAAATGTGAGTATGTTTTTACATGTGCCATAAAATAAGTTGTAACACTCTGCAGTAGCTTGCCACACCCATGTACATGACCACTACTGCCACGACCTTCACACAGACCTTCATTTTTAACCCTGGCTGTCTGTACCCAGAGAGGCTGTGCACCCTGGAAAAGTAGATTCTGTTTAAGGATTTTCATTGTTATGTATGCATCTTCATTGGAATACCTGGTCTATATCCCAACAACCCAGGAACAGATTAACTCCCATGCATTGAATGCACTGGTGCCAGACTCCACCCTGGGGTACCTCAAGGAATCACAGCATCACTTTGGAGGCACAGCGCTATTCCAGAGACCTGTAAAGAGATAGTGAGAGAAAGCAAGTTCCCACCCAACATGCCCCCAACCCTCAGAGTAGTTGAGGGCAAAGGGTCTGGAGTTCAATTGTGTGCATTCCCTGCCAAATCTTCTGTTTACTTACTCTATGATTTTGGAGGAAGTTATTTAGCCTTTCTATGTTTTAGGTTCTCATCTGCACAATAGGGATAAGTATGGAGCATATGTTTAAGTTTGTTGTAATGACCAAATGGACAGATATATTGAGAGGATGTGATCCAAAATTGGTACACTAGTGACCTAGTGCATGATCACTCTTAATATCTTCATGGGGTTTCACATACTTGGTGAAGTTCCTAGGAGACTTCAGGATCTACCTAAGAAACCTGAAAGCCTAGTCCATTTTTAACTGGTCATTTCTTAACAAAAGAAACATGAGTGCTGTTAAGTCTTTATGAACCTGTGTCCTCACCAGAAAGTACTGGTATGTCCCCAGTGTAGTTCTGGAGTACAGGGCCCCATTGGTATATCACAGATATTAGTGGTACCACATATCCTTGCAAGATAATTCACTCCCAGAAAGAGTGTTACTAATAAGGACAGAGAGATATAAGTATTATAGGTACAAACAGGACCCTGGGGCTGACCCACTTTACTTCTTCCTTAGAAGTTGTGTGTTTAGGTTTAGAACAGAGATTTGCAGCCTGTGGGAAGACTGTGCCCAGAGTAACTGCAGGTTGGTATTCAACAGTGGCCCAGTGGCTCTGACCACCGCAACTCTCTTCCTGATGTTTGACAGAGGATGTTGCCTTCTTTCTTAGCACCATGACACCATCATAGAAGATGCCTGCACACACCCATGAGGACTGGGTTGCGACACTCCCTGAACAGTTGTTAGAGCAACCGGAGTCAAAGCCTTGGGAGAGCTCCTTTAGAATTTGAAGCTTCTTTAGTATTTGAAGGATAAATCAAGTTTGCTCATTTTTTTAAGTTGTTTTTGCATTTTCAGTGACCCACCTGCCATCAAAATAAAAATTTCCTTTGTCCCAGAGGTAATTTACTCCATTCCAGATGCAAGTGGTAACATTAATCTTTAAATTCCTGTCTGAGAGAATAGATATGCAATAAATAAATGAATGAATCAATGAATGAATGAATAAATAAATAAGTAAATAAATGAATTCTTGTATTGTCTTAGTCCATTTTATGTTGCTATAACAGATTACCCCAAACTGGATAATTATTTCTCACAGTTCTGGAGGCTAGGAAGTTTAAGACCAATGTGCAACCCAGGGGAAGAGCCTTTCTGCTATGTCACAACATAAAAGGAGGCACTCCATGGTGAGAGGTTTCTCTTTATCTTCTTAAGAATCCACTAATCCCCTCATGTGGGATCCTACCCTGGTGACCTCATCTAACCCTAAATATCTCCCGAAGGTCCCACTTCCAACTATCACCAACATATGAATTTTAGGATTAAATTTCCAGCATCTGCACTTTGGGGGACATGGTCTAACTGTTTAGTATGTGTGTCCAGCTATGTGTGTTATGCAGATACTGGTGCTTGTATAGACATCAGAGTGGGAAATCAATGCAGCTATCGAGGGATTGGTTGATCCTTGGTCTCTGAGGCCTGCCTCCCTGTTCTACAGTGGAAAATTTCATGAAGAAGAGCAGAGTTTGTTGAGGAAGAACATGGCAACAAAGGAAACAAACCCCAAGTAGGCCATGCACAAAAACCAAGAGAAAGCAATGGAGTCCACATTTCAGACAGGCAAGAGAGAGTGTCAAGGTCACAGACATTCACTGCAGCCCTCAGAGTTCATTTGTCATTGCCCTCTCCATACAGAACAAAATGGCCTAGGACATGATGTTTCCAGAAGTAAAATCACCCCAAACATCTTTCAGTTAAAAAATAATAATAAAGTAGACTCCATTAACAGAAATATGTAAATAGGAAAAATCCAAATCCCTCAGTAAATAATCACAATATATACACTCCAAGCTGCATGGCTAATTATGGGAAATAAGGGACAAAAGCTTAAAAAAAAAACAGAGCAATATATTCAACAGAAAATGTCATTGTTTGAAAAATCCAAAATTCACATATCTACTTCTGTCATGTTAATCTAGGGCAAAATAATCTACTAGCTTCAAATGATACATATAAAAAGTAAGAGGCTTTAGCTATGGGAGAAAAAAGTGGAAAGACAGAACTAGACACTTAAGACACAGGGTGGGTGGGGAAGGAAGTGATGATATCCATTGTGGAAGGCAGCCCTTCCTCTGGTTTCATTCTGTTGGTGGTGTTAAAGGAAAGCCCTGTAAAATGCTTTAATGAAGTAATAAAACTCATTTTGAAACCTTTTGCATATGCTTTGTTCTTCTCCCAGAGCTGCTCAAAACTGCATTCCCATAAAAAAGAAACAGCTCCTGTAGCTGACCTGTGGTTGCTTATTAAACATTTACCTTAGCAACCACATATAAAACAGTCCAACATAAAAGGAACTTTCAGTTTCACCATGTATCATGTATCTAGTGCACAAATGGCAACCTCAAACTGCTAAACGGCAGGGGACCAAAGGAGAAGTCTTCCTTGAGGCTTTGAAATCAAATGTCTCCTTCTCTTGAAATGCTGCTGCGAGAGTATCAACGAACTGCTGTCTCTGCATTGACAACACCTCTTTCCCCTGTCCAGTATCTCTGCCCAGCATCCCCCTGGACACTATTCTCCCTCCAGGTCTCCACTTCTACTGACATCAGACTCTCCTTGGATACAGTGCTTCCCAATTTCCTTCCCTGCTTGCTTCAAAGTTCAGCTTTAATTCCATCTCCTCTGCAGTAGCTCTCCTTGTTTAATTAAATGGCAATAACATCTATATTTCTAATATATTTACAAACTTTCAGCTGTCATCACCCCCAAAGATGACCCACTGCAGAGATTATTACTGCACATATATAAATATATATTTTTTATCTACTGTGAAGACAGAGACTGTAATTTATTTTTCAGTTCTATAAGAGAAGATAGTATAACACCAGTGACCACCAGATGATGTTGTTAGAATTTATTCAATAAGCAATAATAAAGAAGGAAGTCAAGTGGATGGTGAGGGCATTGGCTATTTAATCCATGAAAAATGGGAGAAGTGAGATAGATAGACACATATCTCAGTTGTCCAAACATCATGGCTTACTTTATGAGTCATTTAATTTTCATACCAGAAATCCTCAATTATATTTCTGAGTATTTCACAGGTGAGATTATAGTTTAATATTTTTACTTCACTAAATATTTTCTTGGACATCATTATATTGTGTAAACTCAGGCAGTAAGGTTCCTGAAGTAGACATTCATGGACTTTTCCCCAGATCCTAGATTCCCTCTCTCTGGAGCCCTATGGATTTAAAGTCACCTCTTTCACTGTTCTAAGTGTACTTCTATTTTCCTTATCATTATGAAAGTGAGGTACCCTTTCTTGGGCACTCTAGATAAAAAGTTGGGTTTGGATTGGGAAAATATGGGCTACAAACTGGGACCTGTGGACTTTTCTTCCCCATAATATTTAATTTCTCAAACGAAACACAGAGAGTCCCTATTTCCCAAATTTTCTAAGGAATTTTTCCTGAGTTTTTATTCTGTGTGTATTTTCTAGACTCGCTAGTGTGGTGTCTTTGTTAAGTCCTATGATATAATGGACTAATATTATTTCCACCAGCTACTTAAAATGTTCTATGACAGTAGCATGGCATTTCAGATATCCAGTGTTAGCTACTGACTTAGGGGAAATTGCTGGAACTTTTTTCCCCTTAGTGGTTCATTACAAAGTCAAATTTACAAACTAATTCCATTGAATTTACCACACTTCTATCTTGGGAATTAATAACATTCCCTTCTATTTGAGAAACCATTTCCTCCAGCTACTTGGCGATTGCGGTTGCTGCTGTCTTCAGTGAAAAACTTCTAAACTAAGAGTGTTTAAGTTTCTTTCTCTAAATTAAATTTTTTAATTTTAATTTTAAAAATTAAAGTAATAAAGATTATAGAAATAAGCAACCCACAACATTTTCTTTCCTGTCTGATGTGTTCTGCTGAAGAGATTTTTGTCATTCACAATACTATCTAGAGCAGTAGAAATGCTGGCAAGATCAGCTTCTTTTTCTTCTGACTCTAGACTTTATTTTACAAAGAAACAAGCAAGGGGGAAAACATGATTAGCTTTGTCTTTCAAGATGGTCTGTGGCTGAGCCCAGCATAAGACAAACCACCTGAAACTGGCAATTATTTTGATGCAAGATTCACCTGAATATTCTCCCGTGAGATTCAGTCAATAACAGAG
Source organism: Geosciurus inauris (assembly GCA_004024805.1). Classification (NCBI taxonomy): domain Eukaryota; kingdom Metazoa; phylum Chordata; class Mammalia; order Rodentia; family Sciuridae; genus Geosciurus; species Geosciurus inauris. The sequence goes on along the minus strand of PVHX01002138.1, from coordinate 13,610 downwards.
TTATTTATTCACTGCTATGATTTGGATCTTAAGTGTCTCCCATAGATCCGTATGTTAAAATCTTTGTTTGGCCTTACTGGGAGGTGGTGAAGCCTTTAGGAGGTGGGGCCTAGTGGGAGGTCTTTAGGTCAATGGGGGTGTACACTTGAAGGGGACTGTGTGCCCCAGTTCCTTCTTTCTCTCTTCTGCTTCCTGGCCATGAGGTGAACAGTTTTGCTCTGCCACAAGTTCCTGCCATGACATTGTGCTTTGCCACAGGCACAAAGCAATGGCGCCCAAAGATCAGGGACTGGAACTTCTAAAAGTGTAAGCCAAACTAAGTTGATTTATCTCTTTATAAGTTGATTTGTCTCAGATATTTGTTATAGTAGAGAAAGCTGACTAACAGACATACACAATAACAAATTGTATGAGAGGAATTCTGCAGCATGTGAACTATGAGTTCCTTTACTTCACCTAACATATTTGCCTCATTGGGGACTCTATGGCCTGACCAAAAGCAACATCAACCAGTGTTTGATTTTTGCAGAGTTATCTTTCCTAGTTGTTTTTGGGCTCCATGAAAAAAAAGTATGAAAAAATATGAAAGTTCAGTAAACTGTCCTCTAATTGTTTATAACCTTGTTCTTACCAATTGCATTTAGTAGAATAACATTTCAGATTTTTCATAGTTGAAGCACTCTTTGGCAAATAAAGTTGAGCACCAAAGAATACACTACACAAGGTTTGACAGTGGAACATTTACAAAAATAAAGATAACCTCCTAGTTACTAGCAAATGGAACATTTTGGTTTGAAAGCTTCAGAATACACAGAAAGCTATAAATTCTATACAAAAAAAAAAAAAGAGCATATAATGGAAGCCAACAATCAAACACAAGAACTAAGTTAATTAGAAGGAGATAGATAGGAGAAAATGGAATATTTATCAAGGAGGAACCTAATTAGTGTAATTTGAAACATGGTGCTCCAAGTCTATGGAATCATGGAATCATAGGAAATACAAACTGTAGAGCCAGAGTGGCCCTCTTAATTCTGCTAGACTTTTCTGATTCAGGCACCAAGGGATTACTTGGCTCTTTTTCCAGCTATATTCAGCAACTCTTAAATCAACTTTGATTATCTCTATGGTTTGATATCCCAGGATGAAATAGACTTTCCCTGTTCCTGCAATCAATCTATGCTTAAGAAAACCAAAATAATAATAGGGCCACTTAGCTTAATGTTGTGCCTTTCTTCTAAGAGCCCAAAATATTTTCTGCCCGTTTCTCTTTAAACAAATGATGTCATTTAATATATGAGAAAAAGACATCACCATCCTTATTTTATAAGCCTAGAATAGAGGCTCAGGGAAAGGAAATAAAAGTCATGCTTTCCTTCCTTTCAGAAAATGAATGTTCTCACATATCAACTCTGCATGCAGTTTGAGTAGCCTCCCTTGGTCATGCTCATGAGTTTACAGAGTATTCCATAGCTATACTAATACTCTAATCCTTACTTAATCCTCCTGGATCCTTTAGACCTAATTTTCTGTGCTACATTATTACACACACACACACACACACACACACACTCACATAAATGGCCTTTGGGGTATGTTCATACTGACCAGTTTCATTAGTGTTCTCATTTTGAACATTACAAATCCACATAATGACCACAAGATTAGGAGCCCAGTGTGGGATCATGAAACAGCAAAGCTCACTGGCCCACACTGAGATCAAATGCATAAACTTAGTCTTATTAATGTCCTTATTAATAAAGCTAACCAGTTGCCCTAAGACAGAAACTCAATAAAAAGTAGACTCAGTGCATCTTATATCTAATGAGCAGCTCTCCATTCTATTGAGTGGTAACACAAGTGACATTGAAAATTACCACAGTTAATTACTATATTTTGTGAATCATTAATTTCAAGTGCTCAATCTTTGAACAAAATTATTTTATATTTTATTACAAATGTACTGCTTATAATCCTACTTATTGATCTAGCTCAGACTGCAGTTCCCCGATTTGAGGAATTTCATTGTAAAGATATGGTGACTGAGGCACATTTAAAGAAGTAAAGTACTTACTCAGAGTCACACATTAATAAAGTGGTAAATGCCAATTGGGATCCATTTCAGTTTGTCTTAATTTAAAGTTGTTCATTTTAGCCAGCATACAATATACTTTATAAGAAATTAGTGAATGTTAATGAATGATTACTAAGCGTGAAGCACTGGCTAAGCACTTTGTAATTTCATTATCTTATTTGAACTCACAACAACCTCATGAAGAAGTTATTCAGAGATTTTTCCTCATTTTACAGATGAGAAAAACAGTAACCTGGAGTTGAGGATATAATTTAGCCTATGTTTATAAGTAAACCTTGCCTTATGTATAAGAGACTGGGAGTTATCTACAGAGTTTAAAGACGGTATTTATATCACTTGCTCATACAGTTCTTGCATTATATAAGCATTCTGTTCCATCATTAGAGCTTAAGTCCTCTGAGCAAAAGCATCATATCTTCAGCAATTTCAGCTAAAACATAAATAATTCTAGAGAAAAATAACACTGTCTTAGGTCAGCTACCCAAAGCAGACATTCAGACAGGGATTTATGTGGAGGAGACATCACACCTCAGAGGACAACAGGAGAGGGCGGAACAGGGGAAAGGGCAGGAAATCAGGGAAACTCTAGCCTACAGGAAAACCAAATATAAGCTTTGACTACCAGCCACCCGGACCCACGTGACAACTGGGCTTTCCCAGTTCTATATTTCTTAGTTGTTCCTAAAGCACCACTCCAGAAGCATGTACATTCCCAGATTCTTTTTTTTAAATTTGTTCTAATTAGTTATACATGGCAGCAGAATGCATTTCAACTCATGGAGCACAACTTCTCATTTCTCTGGCTGTACACCATGCAAAGTCACACCGTGCAATCATACACATGCATGGGGTAATAATGTCCCTCTCATTCCACCATCCTTCCTATTGCCACACCCCTTCCCCTCCCTTTACTCCCCTCTTCCCAATTCAAAGTTCCTCCACTCTTCCCTAGTCTCCCCCCTATCATTATGTATCAGCATCCACATATCAGAGAAAACATTTGGCCTTTGGTTTTTTGAAATTGGCTTATTTTGCTTAGCATGATATTCTCCAACTCCATTCATTTACCTGCAAAGGCCATAATCTTGTGGACAAAAGAGGCTCCTGAAGTGACTGACTCCACCACTGAAAGGACCCCAAAGAAGAATAGGAGCCCCAGAGGACCTGAGCAGAGCCTCAGTGTTATCTATGTATGCATTAGCCTTTCCCCAGAAAAAAATACAAATAATCAGGGCAACGGGTGTAAGCCAGGAGGTTCTGTTGAAAAACAGAAGAAATAGCCAAATGGGGTCCACAGCCTGAGAAGAGCGTAAGATATGGAAGAAATGGTCCTTAGGGTGGTTCTTAGTTCCTACCCAGGAAGGGGCCAGGCTGGGAATGGAAGGGAGAGAAGAAAGAGCACAAAGTGAGAGGAAACCAAATGCAAATTTAACCCTCTTCTTAATTTGATATCTGCAGTGAACTTCCTTTGGTGGAAACATTTTCAAACATTCCTGCAATCTTCCAAGGAGAGTTACTATTCACACCCATGGATCTCTTAGAGCCACTGTAACTCCTAACATGGCCTTTTTTGAAAATATAAACTACAGTGTATTATTATTATGAGCGGAATTCTCACAATAAGGAAAAATAAGAAGTTTCAAAAGTCATTCCTTTCATTTCCTGCTGACTACTTTTATTTGTTTCTTGCCAAATCTGACTGCTCCTCGTAGAAGTCAGCATTTAGAGCTGGATTTTTCTTTTCTCATTCTAGGATCCCCAAATTATGGAAATGGTATAGCCTACGTGATAGTAGAAAAAATACACTTTGTACCTGCTTTCAGAAACTTTCTTGCGTGTGCACATTAATCATGTTTGGGATGATTTATTTCTGCATTCATGCTGGCCAATTTTATTAGTGTTTGGTTTGGCTGAGTGGAAGAAAATCTGCTTTCTATTTCACCTCTGTAAAAAGAAGAGTTAGATCTATGATGGCTTATATAAAGTCTATACCTCAGCTTTATTCCTTAATCTCAGGCACTTCCGAATCATCTTTATTTTGTATCTTCTCTCAACGATAGACTCTACAAAATCTCTTAATCCAGGTCTGTTCAAGTTATATCTTCATTTTGTTTTCCAATTCCTGCAGAATGATCAGTGCCATACAAAAGAAATGTTTCATGCTAACCATGTGGATCTTGTCACAATTATTCCTTACATTGTTATTACTTAGTCCTTAGCACTGGCCTTCACTAATTCTCCTGAGACTGCTTACCTGTGTTCCCTATGACCACTAAGTGCCCCCATAATCCCAGCCCTCAAAGTTGCCCTTTTTTTGGCCACTGCCACATAAGTGTCCATTTATCACTCCCAAATAAAGCCACATTCCTGTGGCCCACAAAGCAAACGCCCTCCATCTTTTCATTGTTGTTTAACCTTGAGTGTTCACAAATCTATTTTCCACTTCCTCTCCCCAACATATTGCCTCAAACATTGCAAAATGTTCAATAACACATTTATTTGATTTTGTATTTCATATTTACTATTACCCTGGCCTCCCTGAGGGCAGAATTCACATTCAGTAATGACTACATGTTTAGTACCAAATAAGAGTCCATCTGTCTAAACACTAAGTCTACTTGGATATACTGTCATACCTGGCCATACTATTTTGATTTTCTTTTTCATGTGAGTACTTATGAATTTCAGAGATGTTTTTCCCACTTCCAATGCTGAAACTTCCATCTTGGTAAAATTCCATAACTTGGTAAAATTCCATCTCTCTGCTCTATCTTTGTATCAACGCTTCAACTTCATAACAAATATTTGATGGACTGGTTTTATATACCATTCATTTACACCCAGTCCCTCAGTGTCTTCCTTACTGTACATTTTCATGAATAATTAAAGTGAGCCTAGTTTCAATTAACTCAAAATGCTAGAATTTATAAATTTTGCTGGCCAAGTTACTGACTTTGAATAGTTCAGACATTTTTTTTTTTTTTTTTAAATTTTAATTTTTATTTATTTTTCTCAAAAGTTGCATTTAAATACATGTGCAAATGGATGGAACTGGAAAGCATTATGCTAAGTGAAGTAAGCCAATCCCAAAAAACCAAATGCCGAATGGTCTCTCTGATTAGTGGATGCTGATGAATAAGGGAGGTGGGAATGGGAAACATAAGAGAAATAGTTCAGACATTTTAAAATACATAGATGAAGAGTAGGAAATACATATTCTGGATATTGAGTCTATACTGGAGCAAAGGTTGAGATTTGAAGCTGAACTACTTTATAGTCTCTACAGATATTCTTGGAGCCAAAGACAGAGCTGTATATGAAAAGGTGGAGTTTCCAACGGCATATTGGATCTAAAACTTCCCTCCTCTTTTCATGCTCTACTTCATTTGGCAAATAATTAGGGATAAGAACGTTTGCTCCATGGCTGTGTAAGTAACTGGTCCTTGTAGAATGGGTAAGAGGGGAGACCCAGATTTTAGTGTACTATTTTGGATTATGGACTTTGAAATCAGACAGAGGCTGAAGTTCTCATTCTGACAAAGGGTTCTGAGCCCAGGGCAAGAGGTTATCCTCTCTGTACTTCAATTTTATTATATATTGAATGAGAGCAACACTAGTACCCCCTGCACAAAGTTTTGTAAGTATTAAATGAGATAATTGGTGTGTTATGGTTTGGTCATAGAATGTCCCCCAAATACTCATGTGTTATACATTTGGTCCCCAATGAGTAATGTTCAGATGTCGGGTTTGGGGAAATGATTGGATGATAAGGGCTTCAATCTCATCAGAGGATCAATCCACTAAGGCTAAATGAGATACCGGGAGGGAGTGGAGGCTGTGGGAGGTAGGACCTGGTTAAAGGAAGTAGATCACTTGTCAATGACATCAATGACATGTCCCAGAAGGGCATTTCTTGTCTCTGGCCTTTCCCCCTGTCCCTCTCTTTCTCTGTCTTTGCTTCCTGGCTGCCATGAAATGAACAGCTTTCCTCCCCCATTCCCTTCCACCATGTTGTTCTCAAGCCCAAAGCTATAATGGAGCCAGTGGACCATGGACAGAGACTTCTGGAAGGATGAGCCCAAATAAATCTTTCCTCTTCTAAGTTGCTCTTGTCAAGTATTTTGGTCACCGTGACAAAAAGCTGAGTAACACATGGTATAAACTGTATAACTCCAGTCTTAGAGAAATTAATGATTAATAAATGTAATTTGTGATAAATAATGTTATCATGGCCATGAATCTAGATGCCATATATATTCAAATCTCAATGAAGCTCTAAGCTGTAAGTGAAAAATGTTATGAGATAAAAAAATCTTTGGATACTATTGGTAGAAAGAAAACTCAGACAAATAAATAATTTATTTCTGCAAAATAGAGAAAGCTTGAAACGTACTGATTCCATGTTCCAGAATCCTCATTAGGTTGATGACCAGAAACTTGATCATCCTAACTGGCACCTTCTGGATAGTGAACAGGCCACTATTAATAATTATTCCAGGACAAAAGCATAAACAAAGGCAATCAAAGGCTGAGACAAGACCTAGGTCACCCTTATGTCACACACGTGATATGTGGCATTCTACAATAAGGAGATTAAGAGAAAAGATAACACTGTAGCTTTGGGATTTTTCTCTGCAATGAAATCATTGAAAGCTTGACTCTTGCTCAGAAACTAGTTGATACAAAAAAATTACCAAGATTCAGCTAACATCTATAAATGAGAATGACATTCAAAATAAAGGAAAGGACTTGTGGAAAGCATGCAAATTTTAGCATCAAAGTCCCAGGGCAAGTTATGGCTGTGCATTTAATCCTGCATGTGACTTGGGCAGGTCACTCAGAGCATCTAACCTTGTGTTTCCACTTGCAAATGGAAAAGAGTAATGGAACTACCTACCCAATCATCATGATATATGAAAGCCACTTTATACATCATAAAACATAAACAAGTTAGTCACCTGAATTAATCATTAATGGGAATTTCTTGAAGATTCTACTGTGATTCTCTTTCTCTGAGAAATGAAGAACAAGAAACTTGCCCATGAGAGGCAAGAACTATAAGAATAATGAATGTAAAGGCTCCACCTTTCATTGGTGATTGTTGAACTGATCCTAGAATGTAGTTATTATTAAATCTGCTCCACTTTCAATAAAATGCTTCAATTAAGTCAAGAAATATTATGGTCTCACATTTTTCAAAGTGAGTCTTAGAAGTAATTAAATCATAAAGAAATAAGTTCTCCTTTAGGACACCAAGTTTAAAATGGTTTTCTTCAGAGTCTGGAAATAGTTTAGGGAGAACTTGATAAAAATGTTTCCTGTGCCATTAATTCTTCTAATTCCAAAGTTTTCCATCTTAATTATCTGTGGGGCTTTTAAACACTATAGATGTCCTGCCCAAACAAATCCTAATCTCTGAGACTATGAAGCAGGGGCCCCTAGGTGTGGGTGTTCTTTAAAAGCTACTAAGGTGATCCTAACCCGCAACTAGGGGTGAAGCTGTCACAAAATGAGAGCTACACCTGGAGTCAACACTTTCTTCTCTCTCTCCCCCAAAGCACTACTCTGTAACCCTTCCTCTGTGTATTCCTTGCTAACCCAGCAGGCACCGGAAACCCAGCATCTTAAACCTATCTCTTAATTTTTCCTGATCAAATCCCTAAAAGAAGCAGATCTCAATAAAGCCATTCACATCAAAGGGTGACTGTTAATAATAAGACTTATAGTATTAATCCTAATGGCATTCACATTTTAACAATGAGCTAAACTTTAACATAACTAAAGAATACATCAAAGGTGGAAATAGAAACATTCGTGTGTCAGAAGGTGATTTCTGAGCACTTTCTGGACTTTTCCAGTATCTATAAACTCACACCAAGGAGGTCTTCCTGTGCCTAAACTTGTAAAGTCAATGTAGGTATCAAATCATGAATAAAACAACTCCTACAACTCAGAAAACTACTGTGTGTGTGTGTATATATATATATATATACATATATATATATACACACATACACACATATATGTATATATATACACACATACATTTTATGTCAGACAGGTGTTTGCATGTGTTACCTTCAATTGCATTACCCTGACAGAGAGTTGAGAATTGTTATTTCCTTTTTTCTATAGGAGAAACTGAGGCGCAGAGAAGTGAAGTCACTCCTGCAGATCCAGGGGATCTCACCTAAATCTATTGAACTTCAAACCCCTACTCTTTCCATCCCCCAAACATCTTCCCTAACTATGATCATTCCATTTGATAAGTGATCAAGGCTGTGATTAAGTGAATTCAGAACAAAAAAGGAAAAAACCTATTGGGAAGGTCGATAAACCCTATAGAAATGTGGAGTTGCTTTTGCTTTTTTGTTTTCTACATTTTAAACCTCACCATTGTGGGGAAATGCAAATCATTCAATCCAAAAATGTTCATGATGTTTATTCAACTTATGCTGTTTCCGCTACCACTTCAGGTATCATGGGGAGATTAGTTAAGTCCCATAAACTGTCCTTGGTAGGACAATCTTGGTGACAGTATAAGCACTTCATTCACTATAATCTTGTGAGGGCAGAAGCAAGAATTGCATTATCTCAGGCTTGAGAAAGAAAATCAGCGATTTGTATATCCTATATCTAAACCAAAGTATTAAAGAACATCTAGGTACATATGATAATGTATTGGCTTGATACTTTAGGGAAAATCATTCATCCCCCCAGGTAATGGTTGATGCCAAACAAGTCAGCTAGAATCTTGGCATATTGATCATTTCTAAGAATAACTCGCTGAATGGAAAATGAGTGGAAATTCCTTAAAAGACGATAAACTGTGTACTTATTTTTTAAGGCTGATTTAAAATTTTGTATTTAGGTGTTTAACACTGAATTTCTTACTCATTGTTAAGAATCAGACTTTAAAGTTACATGTGAAATAAGATGAGCCTGATTTAGGTATTACATTAAGTCTTAATACTATGCACACATAAGGACAAAATTATTTTGCAAGAAGAAGGGGGAAAAAACAGAGAAAAGAAGAGGAATGAGAAAAAAACAAAAAACAAAAACACTATCTGTTGGACGAGGAATAAGTTCCTCAGAGTGTACTTTTCTTTTTGCCAGAAAGATCAAAGTTACAAAGGGTGGAAGTAACTTTGGTCCTGTTTCCAGTAAGGAATCAGGAGGTTGGGCTGCTTAGATGGAATACCAGGCAAGGTGGTTGGCTTTTGTTGTACAAAGAGATAGAGAAAAAGTGGTAGAGAATGACACCATCTAAGCAGTCAACATGAGTAGACAGAAACACAGAGGGTGGCAGATTCAGTGTTGAAATAAGCTGGAAGAACAATTTCAAAATGCATAGACATAGTAAGACTGACATCATGCTGATTCGCAGTGATACGGAGGCACTGAAAGTTGAGTCTGTGGCACTCAAGAGTGAGCGATGACAGAAATCTCAGTGACATACCACAAAGATAATGGCCTTAGGAAGAACCAGATGAGAGCTAGACATCAGGGAGGGCATTGGAATGAACACATGGCAGGGGACCAGCCACAAACATGCATAGTCTTGGTGACATTTGAACCTTCGGTGACCACACACCATCTTTATATGAGGGCAAAGCTTAAGCCCGATATCCTTAAAAGTCGAAAAGTCCTTTGTCCCAAAGTTAAAAAAAAAAAAAAATCAAACCTTACCCAATAGACAAACAATGCTGAGAGTTCACTTCCTCCAGGTCTATAGTTCAGCTTCTCACTCAGGATAACATCACTCTACTGCCAGCCACTGAAGTCAGGAAGCAGTTTATTTTCGCTGAAACTGAAGGAGGAAGTTAAAGAGAAAAACAGCTGCCACTTGATCAATTCAGGAAAAGCAGGTATGAATAAAGACAGCGAGTTAAAGAGAAAGCCAGCTCAGATGTGCAGGGGGTGACAGGATTTGCACGATGAGTGTTATTCATTCATGTTCAGTAGGAGGAAAGGCAGAAGATGAATTGGCAAGCAAGGCTCTGTGACAGAGGTCAAGGTTAGCTCTAGGAGTCCTTAGGGGTGTGAGGAAGGGAGAATGCTTGAGAAATCAAAGAAAAATCCATTGAATCCCTGGATCCCTACAAAAGGAGTAGTTGAGTGAGGAGGAACCAGGGATAGGCCAGAGAGGAGAGGAGGAGGGAAAATAGGGGAAAAGGAGAATTTTGGAGATGGAAGGCAGACAATGAGGACAAAAGAGAAAAAGCTGCTTGTTTCAAACCAATATTTCTCAAAGAGGATGTTGAGTTTCCCCAGGGATATTCCCAGGGGAGTCACAGGCCCAGAGCTGTGACTCTGCTAACATCTGCTAGGCAAGGGTATCTTTAGATTCTCATGAACCTCTTCCTCTGCATCTTTTTCTCTAGGAGACTGTGGCCTGCACACCCTGTATTCCCTTCCCTGAAAGCCTGCTGCTTTCATCTCTTCCTCAGGGCCACAAAAAGGAAAAATGTCACCTGCTTTTCCTCCCAACAGCTGAATTATTCTTCCACACTTTAATTTTGATAGCAAAGTGGTTCAAGGTATGTTCCAGGGCTGTGGAAACCCTCAAAGGGATTACAGTATAAAAAAGTTTTGAGATGCATGCTCTAAATAGAATTGGAGACGAAAACCTGTCATAATGAAAAATTAAACTGAACTGCCTCAGATAAAGCAAAGGAGCAACCAACGCTTGGCGAGCTAGGAGAGGAATTCGTATAACGTGAGACGCGTAAGGAGGCAGTTTCTTGCCAGTGTTGAAGCCTCCTCCTACCTGGCATGTGCTAAGGAAACACAATGAAAGCAAAGCAAGTGTAACGTGCAAACTCTAAAAAGGGAAGTATGAGTTCACTCCTAAATTTGAAATTTTCTTCCAGTAACATGTACCTCTCTAAATAAACCTATGTGAATGAATGGGTGTAATAAACTCATTAGAGTCAGACCTTCTACTTATATGAGGTCTTTGAGGTTTGTGGCCCTTCAATAATCAATATAGTACATTGATAAAGAGCCCAGGACAAAACCACCATTACTCATGTTATGCAATCTTGGGAAATTTAGTCATTTTTTTCTAAGCATTAATTGATTCATTAAATGGATTTCATCACAGAGATGTAGTAAAGATTAAGATTTTTTAAAATTATTATTATTTTGTACTAAGTAGTGTAATCAGTAATTTACATGCAATATCTCATTCATCTCTACAACTACCCTCTAATAGGATAAATGGATGGATGGATGGATGGATAAGATGGATGAATACATAAAAGTAATTATCAATTCGCACTTTAGGGATGAGGAACTGAGTTCAAGACTAAATGATGTATGTAAGGTCTCATGATTATTGGAGTATTCTCATTTTACTCTATTTTACTACTTGCTGTAGTCTGGGCTTCCAGTCTGTATTTATTTTACATCTTCTCCAGTCCTTAAAGTCTTACCAGCTAACTCCCATCCCTTACCCAATCACCCAGAGTTTTCAGATTCTTTTCTTTCTCTTCCCAAAATCTGTTCTCTTGAACAGACTTGAAAACCTTTCTATTCAACTCAGCAAACAAATAATAGCCCAAAGTGATATACCAAGCACTAGGTAAGATGCTAGAAAGACAGGATAAAATATGGTCCCCTACCCTAAAGTCATTCACAAGTAATAACATTGGGCTTAAAGCCTTGAGTTCCATCCCACCTCACCAACTCCACACTTCCCTTATCTCCAGCACCCAGCCTATTCTTCCGTTTTCACTCCCTCTGAAAACTTGCAAAGAAAATTAGCTTTATTCTTGTAGAAAGTGAAGAAATTCTGGTGGTCCAGCGTTGGTGGACAGGTCTATGAGAATATTTATTTAGTGCTTTTTAAGCCATACTTCTTAGTTAGGCTCTTGATCTGCCTTCTCAGGATAAAGGTGATTTAAAAATCCAAATGACAATTGCCTTGTCATGAAGAAATGTGCCTAAGAAAGTACTTAGAGGCACACAGTTTCAAATGAGGGCTGGACTTATACTAGGAAATCCTCCTCTCAAGTGGAAATATAGCTGCCTGGGGCAGGGAACTTTGGGTTCAGAATGCCTGTTTTTTCCACATCAGCTCTGCCTCTCACTGGGTGTAGAATTGTGGGCAAATTGATTAACCTCTGAGCATCATTTCCCTGTGATTTGTAAAATGAGCACTATACTACCTTTGTATCATGGTTGCTCTAGCAACTCAATAAGATAATTACGTAAAGCACTTAGACACATAAGTGGTCGATGAATGGTAGCTGTTATCACTATTATTTTCTAAGGGGAAATCAACTAATCAAACTTGTGAAAAGAGCCTAAAGATAACCCTATTCCTTTTGTCTTTCAATTCAAAGACCTTCTACACAGAGGCTTTCTCTGCGTTTTCACACTACACTTTTTAAACCCATGATGGACAACTAACCTCTGAATTCTGACATTGCCAGAACGGTTTTTTCTGCTTAGTGGACTTTAATTATTACTGAATTACATTAGGATTCCCATGTAATTACTTATTAGAGCCGCACAGTGCCAAAATGAGTCACCATGATTTAATCTGCTAGAATGGCTACCAAGGAAACTGTGTATGAGTTTCCATCTTGTGAAGTATTTGGTCATATGAAACCAACTCCAGTGAAGAACAGCAGCTACACCCTTCTTGATATCATAGATAATGAATAAGTAGTTTTATACACCAAATAGAAACCTAAGAGTCAATATGCATTTAGGGTCTACAGTGGATGTTTTCAGTAGCTAATGAATTAAATTAAAGGTTTTATATTTGCATATAGATTTAAATATTCACATTAGAGATATTTAGCTTTTGATTTTAGGGAAGCCATAGAATAAAAGAATAACTAAAGCTCACTCATATAATGTATGATTACATCGTATTAAATAGATATTTCAAAGTTATATTTGATTGCTGAGCACGGTGGCACACGCCAGTAATCCCTGTGGTTCGGGAGGCTGAGGCAAGCTTGCAAGTTCAAAGCCATCTTCAGCGAAAGTGAGGTGCTAAGCAATTCAGTGAGACCTTCTCTCTAAATAAAATACAAAATCTGGCTCAGGATGTAGCTAGTGGTTGAGTGCCCCTAGTTCAATCCCTAGTACCCACCTCTCCCCCCAAAAAGTTATATTTGATTGCAATGTTATCTTGGAATCTATATAGCATATATAGACTATGAAATCTATCACATATTTCCAAAATAATTCTAAAATAATTAACAAAATAGTATTCTCTCTTCCTATGATTAAATTGTTTCTTGGAAAATAATTTGAAAATTCTATCAGTATATATTCTACAGGTCTGTTTTAAAGTTAGCTTATAAGTTAATATCACAGATCTTGGGATTCAGAAATAAGAGTATAAAAAAAATTAAATAGTATAATTTTATGTATTGCTTGTTTTTGTACATCTGTAAAAATTGTCTTCAAGTTTCAATAATATTGTAGCTGGGTTTGTGCTGATATGGCATTGTAGAATATTCTTGTAGAAATCCCTGAATTTGGATCCCCT